>CM034307.1:14568434-14604572 GCA_019925795.1 Dendrobium chrysotoxum
GTGGAACGTTTCTTAGCCAGTCTAAGTACAACAATGATATTTTGAAAAAATATGAAATGGATAATGCTAAGGCTATGAATACACCCATGAGCTCTAACATTCAATTGGATAAAGATCCCAGTGGGAAGTCTGTAGATCAAAAGAGGTATAGGGGAATAATTGGATCGCTTCTCTATCTGACTGCCAGTAGACCAGACATAATGTTTAGTGTGTGTCTCTGTGCCCATTTTCAAGCTGACCCAAAAGAATCTCACATGACTGCTGTCAAAAGGATTCTTAGATATCTACTAGGCACCCTGAACTTTGGAATTTGGTATCCTAGACACAGCACTTCTTTTGAAATCTTAGGATACTCAAATTTAGACTTTGCAGGATGTAAGGTAGATAGAAAAAGTACTTCTGGCACTTGTCAATTCATTGGATAATCGTTAGTTTCATGGTCCAGTAGGAAACAAAATTCAGTAGCCCTATCAATAGCCGAAGCAGAATATATAGCGGTAGGTAGCTGTGTTGCACAAGTTTGTGGTTAAACAACAGCTTGTAGATCTAGGACTACCTGTAGGAACCATTCTGATAATGTGTGACAACACTAGTGCTATTTGCATATCCAAAAATCCAATTCAACATTCACGAACTAAACATATAGATATTAGACATCATTTCATTAGAGATCATGTAGCCAAAGGAGATATTGAACTGCACCACATTGCTACTGAAGATCAATTGGTTGACATTTTCACAAAACCATTAGGTTATGACACATTTAGCACTTTAAGAACCAAATTAGGTGTCATAGACATTCAAGCCTAAAATAAAATTAAAAAAAAAATTTGTGTTTGTTATGCTGTTTTAAAAAAAAAAGGATTCCTGATCCTCTTACCATGCTGCTCATAAATCTTGGTATTCTCTGACAATCGTACTGTACGATCCCATATCGTACTTTACGATAAGGTTCAAATCACTCCAATCTCAGCCGTCTATTCCCATTCACGGTCCAGATCTCTCATGTCTTATACCTATCGTACTGTACGATTGACCACTCGTACTGTAAGATACTAATTATTGGTCATCGTACTATACAAATTACCAATCGTACTGTACGATCCACGTGTCAAATGGATTAGGATGAATTTAAACTCGGCCGGTACGAACATTATTGCCTATCGTACTGTACGAACACTTGTTCGTACTGTACGAACATTTTTGTCAAAAGTCATTCAGACGACTCCTTGGGACGAATGCCTCACACTCACGTTCGTATTGTACGATTCTGATCATACTGTACGATTTGACTCACTTTTCTGAACAGTCGTCCAGACGACATTATTGCGTATATCGTACTGTATGATACTCAATCATACTGTACGATAGTTCTCATATTCTATTAAAAGGGAGGGATTCTTTGCCTATTCTCCTCACTCTAAAACACTCTGAATTTCCTCCTTTCTCCAATCCTTTCTTCCACCATGTCTGGGTCCAGTAAGGGCGGTCGAATGGTCGTCGGGAGCTCTTCCTCCTCTCGGCATTTCGATGATCGTTTTCTCTCCGCTGCGGACGACAAAGCATATATTAAAATCAAGGAAGCCAAGATCACTCCATCCCGTATGCTAAATCAAGCCGCCCTAAATTTTGAGGTGATGAATCTGTTCACTTCCACTACCGTTCAATTCTTTCTGACTCTGGCTTTTCCATTTCACTCCGAACTCCTGTTTGAGTTTCTTGCCAATATCCGCATCGACCTAAAAAACACCATTTTCACGTCTTATGTCTCTAAACAGAATGTCCTTATCACCGTCAACGACATTGCTGCACATATAGGGCTGTCCTCTAACGGCCTTCGTCCCCAATCTATGATCTCCCACGACTATGATTGGACATCAGTAAATATGACCCTTAGGGGTGTCCCCTCCAATCAACACCTACCCCTGGTCCAAACTCTAAATCAAAATGCCCGCGTTATCCAGCAAGTCCTACGCACATCCATTATACCCAAAGCTAGAGACCGCATCCATATTACTCCACTGCTTTCTGTCGTCACATATCTAATCATGTCTGGCACAAAATTTAATGAAGCCTAAATAGTTTTTGACTATATTCATACCTTGTCTGCCTTCCGATATCCCGATGCCTGCCGCAGACTGAACCTTTCTTTAGGGCATGTCATAGGATACATCCTAGATGCCAAATACCAACTTTATTATCTGCTACCTCTTGATCACCTTCCTATCTTCTACTCGGATGCCTCCTTTCGTATCTTGTTCCATCGGGGGGCCGCTCCCGCCGATCCCGAGTTTGATGACGAAGAGGCTGCTGCTCCTGCTGACGCACCTCAACCACCACCAATCCACCCACCTGGCCTTGCTCCTCCCGACTACCCTCACGACGACATTATTCAATGCCTTGATCGGCTGGAGACTAGGTTGGATGCCCACATTGCTCAGCAACATCAGGAGCATGACACTGATATGAGATGGTTTAGGGAGCGCTTCACCTCGATCGATCACCAGTTTGCGTCCCTCCATGAGTACCACCAGCTATTTCCACAACCTCCGCCACCGCCTTCGGATCAGGATCCAGATTTTTGAGCTTTTGTAGTTGTTTCTATTTTTTGTTTGTTGTCATTGTAGTTGTTTTCTTTTTCTTCCCTTTTTGGTGTTGTCAAAAGGGGGAGACTTTTCTGTGTGTTCTGTATTCTGTTTTTGCTTACTATTAAATGCTATTGGTTGTTTATGTTTTCACTACATGTTTTTTTTCTATCTTGTTATTTTGTTTATGTTATAATAAAAAAAAAACTATTTCTTCTCCTCCTATTTAAAAATAAATAAGCTTCTTCTGAGGGGGAGCTAAAGAAGTCAGAATATCTGTCCATCAGAAAATATTATTTGACACCATCAAAAAGGGGGAGATTGTTGAAATCAGGGATCCCAAGCACTTAATTTTGATGGTGACAACTAATACTTACTGAGTCTATATAGACTTCCTTTAAATTACAAATGCTTAATCCTTGTATATGAGCACTAACATTTCAGGTCAGATGCACACTGCTCAAGATTACTGGAGACTCAAACCGGATAGAATAGGATGTTGAAAAGTCTGTAATTTTTATTTCTTTATTTTTATTTTCTTGAGTCTGCCACAGAAGCATGCATGTGAAAGGAGCAACCATGCACACACACAGGGGGAGAATTGTTTTTTAAATCATTTAAATTTTTTTTAAGAAAATCGTACTGTACGATTTTGTATCGTACTGTACGATTAATTAAAAATACTCAGGCTAACGGCTAATTTTCGAATGATTAAGTTTACAAACTAATCGTACTGTACGATACATATCGTACTGTACGATAACATAAAATTGAGAAACCCTAGCCGTCAGAATAAGTTTGGTAAGTTTTTTATTTTGATTTTCTGTACTGATTGTACTGTATGATGCTTATCGTACGGTACGATTAATTAATACTTACCAAAATTTTCACCCTAATCAGGAAATAAACGTTGGTTTCTAATTTATATGTCGATCATATTGTACGATCATATATCATACTGTACGACTGACAGAGACGATTTCATTCGTCCCAGAGATCGTACCAGACGAAACCAAGGTTTTTTGTTCTGTTCGCCCTGGACGATATTCATATCATACAGGACGATATCAAGAAATGAACTAATCGTACTGTACGACTAGTGGAGTGCTGGATGATCGTCAGAGACGATTTCCTTCATCCCATCGATCGTACCAGACGATACCAAGAATTTTTGTTCTATTCATCCTCGACGATATTCGTATCGTACAGGACGATATCCTGAAAAACACTAATCGTACTGTACGACTCAAGGAGTGCTGGACGACTGACAGAGACGAACTCTTTCATCCCAAGGATCATCCCACAGTTCATCCTGTACGAACAGTATGAATCAACAGTATCATCCTGTACGATATACGTATCGTACTGTACGATATGACTAATTCGATAACTGTTCGTCTGTACTCGTACTGGACGGAGCTATAATTGAACTGATCGTACTGTACGATTATAAATCGTACTGTACGAACAGAAACATAAAAGTTGAAACTTTTAGGGTTTTCTGAAGCCTGATATAAAAATGACTTAAAATTTTCTTAAGGGTGTTGTTGATCTATCCTTTTGCTGTGAGAGGCTTGGAGAAAAAGAAGGGGATTCATTAGAGAGAAGTTTTTGGAGAGATCCAGGGCTTGAGAGAGAAAGATGAAGGTGAGCTTGAGCGTGAGGGAGAAGTAGTGTGAGGGGATCACACGGTTGCTCCAAGCTAGCTGCATGATTTGCTCCTCTTGTGGCTTTGGGAAGCTTCAAGAAAGTTCTCGAGGGAAGAGTCACTTCAAGATCAACATCGCCAAGGTACTCTGCCATCTCCAGGAGGGAGAAAAAGGAGAAGGTCCGCTGCCGTCACCAGGAGGGTGACATAGCATTTGGTATTCCGCCGCACCGAGGGAGGTGAAAGTGAGTATTGTAAAGGCTTCTCCGCCTTGCTGTGGGGGCAAAAGGTGAGTCAACTTTTACTAGTGCAACTCCCGGAGTAGAGGACTCCAGGGAGTGGACGTAGGTCAAGTGACCGAACCACTATAAAAATCTCTGGTGTGTTTTTTCCTGTTTATCGTATTTTACTTTTCATGCTTTTAATTAGTACGTTAAATTGCTTGGTGAAAAATCATGATTTAAATCTTATGTTGTAAAATCTAAAATTGAATTATCAATATCATTGTTGTGAACATTGTATTTGCTTCCGCACATTATTCCTTTGAGATTATATTTTAAAAATACAAAAAAAATTAGAACTCTT
Organism: Dendrobium chrysotoxum; assembly: GCA_019925795.1. Classification (NCBI taxonomy): domain Eukaryota; kingdom Viridiplantae; phylum Streptophyta; class Magnoliopsida; order Asparagales; family Orchidaceae; genus Dendrobium; species Dendrobium chrysotoxum. Next base: position 14,573,253 of record CM034307.1, read on the forward strand.
GTGTAGGGTTAAATTTTTAAAATACCAATTCATCCCCCTCTTGGCGCATCTCGTACTTTCAACATGAATATCAACCTTATTTTGACCTTCTAAGGTGTTCAGATCCACCTTATTAGTTTCCAGATTTTTACCAACACTTACAGGTTGATTCAAAATCCCCTCTACACAAGTCTTTTCCATACCATTGAGCAGCACCCCTTCCCCGTCATCCAATTTATCCAGCCTATCCTTCACCTTGGCCACAAGAATTTCCTTAGGACTAAGAAGATCAACATGCTGTAACTCCTGATCCCAGAAAACTACTTGCTTCACCAACTTAGGATTAGGAACCTTCACACCATCTCTAACATGATTAACAAATCTCCCTTTTCTGTTTCTAACCAAAACCCATGGCCCATACGAAGCTGACTCCAACAACTCCTCCTCAGCCTCCCTAGAAGCTCCCTTCTCAACCTCCTTACTACCTCCCACCGGCTCCTTAAGACCAACATTCTTCTTACAATCTGATTCCTTATGACCGACCATCCCACATTGAAAACAAAACTAGGATACTTTCTCATACTCCACCTTTTGGAAAAATGTCCTAGAAATACTGTCCACCCAGACTCCTAAAGGAAGGCAGTGATCAAGTTCCACCCTTACACAAGCTCTTGCAAACTCCCGTCTACTCCATTGAAACAAGTTTCCATCCAGCAGAAGAGGTGTACCAACTATAGAAGCAATCCTTGCTATATTTTGTTCGTCCCAACAATGAAGAGGGAGATTAGGCATTCTAATCCATATTGGTGACGACAAGCCCTTCATAGATAAAGGCAAGAACTCCGGCTTCCATTTCTCCATTCCTATAATATGCCCATTTACAAACCATGGTCCTCCCGATAAGATAGCCTCCAACAATTCTTTAGAACTGAATGAACACAAAAACCAACCTTTTGCCAAAGTAGTAAAATGAAATTTATCGAATTAACTCCATTGACGTCTCACCTCCCACGCAACCAAATGAGAAGGCATTTCTTTTCCAAACACTTTGAACACCAATGAGTTAGCCAATCTATTAGCATTCTGGATTTCCAAATCTTCACATAATCTTACAGCTTTACCATCTTCAGACAAGACCACTTCATCCTTCTTGAAGTTTAATTTTATATAAGGTTTAGTGTTCCATTGATTAGCCTTCAATCCCAAACTATTCTCCTTAGGCAACCCCACAGACACCTTATCCACGAACGTTCCAGCATTGGTGCCCCGACCATCCTTCAAAACCTCAGTAATGACCTCTGCCCCATCAGAGATGGCCGAAGAAACACCACAATTACCCAAGTCTGCTGAAATACACTTCCTTACTTTTAACAACTCCGAACTATTAGCACAGGGAACTTCTATATTAACAGGATCAGTAAGAATAACTGAAGAAACATCACACCTATCAGGAACTGACTATTGAATTGGGCTATGAAGACCTTTGCTCACCGAACTAAGAGATTTCTCATTTATCTTGTTGTCAGGGACAGAGATTGCATTTGAAATCCCAAACCGGTTCACAAAGATATTCATACCCGTAGAAGAAGAAGCATCCTGATCTGGTGAGCATTTAAAACCATACAGAACCTTACCCATACCATCATCTACCGAACAAACCCTTTTTCCTTTAACACCACAATCAACCACCGAAGCAATCATCTTTCCTTTTCCATCAACCGGAGAAGCAATAGCTTGTTTACTAACATATCTATCAAAGATGACCAACTCACCTCTAGCCCGATGACAACGAATGTTTTCCAACTCTGTATCCAAGTCGAAAGGTACCTGACAATGATCAGAAGCCACCGACGGAGGAAAAGATTGCCGGCGGCTATCCACCGTCATGCCCAGAAAAACAGCCGCAAATAAAGCCTGAGGAACCGCGAAGGAAAAATTTAAAAACTTCTCTCTCTTAGAATTTTTTGGTTCGTACAATATCAACATGGTTGCCCTAGTTAGGGTTTCTATTTTCATTGGATCATCCAGGACGATATGAATATCATCCAGGATGATTTGAACAAAAATTAAACAGAAACTCTAACTCACTAAAACTCTCCCCCTGAGTGTGTGTACAAAGTTACTTAGCTTGGGGATCCATTACATTACATTTGACTCAAGAAAAAAGAAAAAGTATATTGAACCTGAAACACAAACAGACTGACTCAATATTGAGCTGGCTTGAATTATAATTGATCTTATGAACCTGAAGGATTAAAACCTCAAACAAAAATAAAAGGTTTGCTATCATCAAGATTATAGTCCTTGAAACCAGATTTGCAACAGGATCAGCCTAAAATTTAGCACAGAGATAAACACTAAACATAATATAAGGTTTGCTAGAAGTTAAGTAAAGAAGTGATCCAATTATTCATTTGTATTTCTTTTGATCAACTAGTTTTCCACTTGAGTCCTTATCTAACTGAACTGTAGAACTCATGGGAGTGTCAATTACCTTGGCTTTATCTATTTCATATTTCTTAAGGATGTCCTAAATATGTTTTGATTGACTAAAGAAAATTTCATCATTCTTCTATCTTATATAATCCAAAAAAGTAGTTCAATTTTCCCATCATACTCATCTCAAGCTCCTTACTCATTGTCTTATGAAATTCATCACATAAGTTTTTATTAGAAGATCCAAACAAAATATCATAAACATAGATCTGGATAATGAGTAGTTCTTCTCTTACCTTTTTCAGAAATAGGGTGGTGTCTACACTTCCCTTAATAAAGGTTATATTCTATAAGAATGTGGTTAGCCTTTCATACCATACTCTAGGTGCTTATTTTAGTCCATATAAAGCCCTTTTTAATTTAAACACATGATTGGAAAATTATGAATTTTTAAAGCCTGGGGGTTCAACATACACATCTTCTTTTATTACCCCATTAAAAAAGGCACTCTTAACTTCCATTTGGTATAATTTGAATCCCTTAAACTAGGTAAAAACTTGTAGCACCCATGTTACTTCTAGTTTAACTATAGGGGAAAAAGTCTCTTCAAAGTTAATCCCTTTTATCTAATTGTATCCCTCAACTACTAGTCTTGCTTTATTTCTAACCACTACACTAGAATCATTCATTTTATTTTTGAAAACCCATTTTGTTCCAATAACACTCTGGTCTTTAGGTCTTTTAACTAGCTACTAAACATTATTTCTAGCAAATTGATTTAGTTCTTATTACATGGCTAGGATCTAGAATTCATCAGATAATGCTTAATTTATGTTTGTGGGTTCAATCATTAAGATAAAGGTAGAGTGGTTAACTTCTTTTCTAAGTTCATACCTAGTTCTAACACCTTCATATGGGTCTCCTAAGATTAATTCTTTAGGAAAACTTGAAGAATATCTTCATTCTCCAGGCAATGAATTTTCAAGTTCTACCCTTTTTTTTTGGATTTCTAGATTCTACTCCTTAGGTGACCTCAACCACTTCTTCTTTTTCTACCCTAGACCCTTTAGTATTATCAGATTCATAAAAAACTATATGAGTGGTCTCCTCTACCACTAGTGTCCTTTTATTAAAAACTTTATAGGATTTTCCAACATTTACGTATCCTAGTAAGACTCCTTCATCAAATTTGGGGTTAAACATTCCTAGCAGAGATTTCCCATTATTTTGAATGAACACTTTACATCTAAAAATATGAAGGTGAGAGAGGTTGGGTGTCCTACTCTTAAGGATTTTATAGGGTGTCTTGTTTAGCTTGGATCTAACATTAACCCTATTTAGAATATAATAGGCTATATTTATCACTTCTGCCTAGAAGTATTTAGGAAGTTAATATTCAGCTAACATTACTCTAGCGACTTCTACTAAGGTCCTATTCTTTCTTTTAGCTACCTCATTCTACTAAGGGGTTCTAGGAGTTGAAAAGTTGTGAACTATCCCTTACTCCTTATAGTAAAATTCAAATTTTTTATTTTTAAATTCTCCACCATGATCACTATGAATGGTCAGAATTTCACATTCTAGCTTCCTCTAAATCTAAATGGAGAATGTCATAAACTCCTCCAATGATGCACTTTTATTAGATAAGAATCTAACACAAGTAAAACTTGAGTAATCATCAACCATTACATACCCAAAGACTTTCCCTCCTAAGCTTATAGTGCTAACGAGTCCAAAGAGATCTATGTGAAGGACTTCTAATGGTTTGCTAGAATTAATGTCCTTAATTGAGTGGAAGGAGGATTTGACTTATTTTTCTAACTGATAGGCATCATACAGGTGGTCCTTAGTGAAATCTAATTTGGGTATGCCTCTCACTAAGACTTTTTGGGTGATGTTTCTAAGAGTTTTCATTCTTGCATGACACAGTCTCCTATGCCATAACCAAGATTCATCAGCAATCATTTTTAGGCAAAGAGATGTAGAAGATTCAATGAAATTCAACTAAAGTATATAAATATTGTTAATTCTTTTTCCTTGCAAAATAGTATTTCCATTTAAGCTAATTATGTAGCTGGTAGATAAAAATTTTATGTTGAAGCCTTTATCACAGAGTTGGCTAATGTTGAGAAGATTATATTTTAAGCCATCTACCAGTAAAATATTTTCAATGATGAAATTTTTGAAGTTTCCAATTATACCTAACCTAACCATATTCCTAGTGGTGTTATCTCCAAGTGTTAACTTGCCCCCTGCCCTGGCCTCTAATGTGATGAATTGCTTTACATCTCCAATTATGTGCCTTGAACATCCATTATCTGGGTACCACATGCTCTCGCAAGGTCTTTTGTGATAGCATCCCTACAAAGTCATCAAGGATTAGTTTTGGGAACCCAAAAAGTTAGGGTTCCACCTTATGGATTGATGGATTAAATGCTTGTATACTATGCTGTGATTTATGCAGTTTTGGCCTCCACACTAAATGTGTTCTATGGTGAATAGTGCAAGTGTGGGATATATATCCTAGCATGCCACAAGAAAAGCACCTAACTCCTGGGAAGTGATTTAGTAATCTATCTGAGTTATAGTGTCTCTTCCTAGGTTTAAATTATGCATGCTGTGATAATGATTTGTGAAATTCTACAAGTGTAGGTGATGGTTTATTTTCTTTAAAAGTAGTTACTTCCAGTTGCAAAAATTTATTTATACTTTTAAGAATTGAATTGTCAATTTTTAATGCATACTCCCTATCATCAGCTTCATCTAAACATGTTTTTAATTCTTTAATTGAATTTTCTAAATCAACATGAGATACTTTCAAGAAATCATGTTCAGTAGTTAAACTAATATACTTCTTGTTTAATGCATCAAATTCATCAAGTAAGATCATATATTTATTATCTAAAGTAGAGTGATCTTTCCTAAGACATTTATACTTATTTAGCAAATGTGAAAAAAATAGAATTAAGACTTGCATACATTTTCTTGAGCTTTCTATATGCATTATGGATTTTTTTAGAAACTTCAAATAATTCATCATAAGAAAGCTTGCATACCTCATCTTGATCAAAATGATCAAGATGGTTATCTGCCATTATGTATAGGTTGGTTACCTTCTCTTCAGCTTCTTTTTAATATGAGTCTGAAGCAGAGTCTACCCAAAAAGCCTTCTGAGTCTATTACTTGTTCTTCTTGAATTTAGCTTTTTCTTCACCCTTCTCTTTGATTGGGGGAGCTTTAAGGTTTGGGTAATCAATCCTCATGTGACCTGGCTTCCTATATTTGAAATAGATGACATTAGAAGAAGCCTTGGAAATTTTATTAGGTTTACCTTTATTCCATAGCTGACGATGCTTTTGCTTTTTCTTTAGAAAGCTTTTAAATTATCTTGTCATCAATGCAATGTCATCATCATCTTCAGGAAAAGAATTGTCACTATTAGAATCCTCATCCTTTAAGGATACAATATTCTCTTTTCTTTTCTCACCTTCAACAATTTGTCTTTGACTCACTCCTTACTTATAAGGAATGAGTGATCCAAGTAAGTTATCATATGAATAAACATTCAGATCCTTCGATTTAGTAATAGCAATTATTTTGGCATCATAATAACTAGGTAGAAAACTCAGAATCTTGTTAACTTTTTTAGAATTTATGAGTTCTCTACCTAATGCATGCAAGGAAGTGATATATTGAGTGAACCTAGTATACATTTCAGAAATAGATTCAATAGATTTGATGCAAAATAGTTCATAATCATAAAGCAGAATATTCAACCTAGATTGTTTCACTTCATTTATTCCTTCATTTGTTATGCAGACTTTTCCCCAAATTTCTTAACCAGTTGTGTGAGTAGATACATGCATGTAATCTTCATATTTTAATGCATAGAAAAAATATTTTAAACATTTTTCATTTAATTGGGCTAAATCTTTATCCTCTATGCTCTATTTAGAAAAAGGTAGTTCAGTATTAATGCCATTTACAAAATGAGAAGGTGCTGAGTATCCTTTCTGAATTAACATCCACTTGTGATAATATATTAATTGCAAGAAAGTAGATATGTGAATTTTTCAAAAATCAAAAGAAATATTATCAAATAAAGGTGGTTGAGTGATGAATACCCTTCCATAGTACTACGATTACTAAAATTAGAAAAGGATTATTTTTCAAAAGTTTCTAAAACTTAGTTTTTGAATCCCACTTTTATACTACTTGAAAGTTTGAAGAGGTTGTAAGACCTCAAAGAACAAACCTGAGGCTAACCAAGAGGGGGGGGGGGGAGGTGAATTGGTTATTTAAAAATTTCTTTAACAAGACGAAAAACATTTTTTATGTGTTTTTTAAATATCTAGAAAAATAGAAAATTTTATCCCTTGATGTGAAGCAAACTAATATCATAATAACAAAATGATCAAAGTTTTCAACAATATAATTAATCACAAAAGTGTATAGAAAATAATAAGAATAAACACACCAGAATTTATAGTGGCTGGGTTCAACCTGGCCTAAGTCCACTTTTTGGAAATCTCCTTTTCAGGTATTGCACTAAAAACCCTCGAAAAACTCCTTTTGCCCTACAGAAAAGCGGAGAAGCCCTGACAAAATATCTTCTAGCCACCGGGTGTGGCAGAGGACCTTATTCTTTTTCACCCTCATAGTGAATGTAGAGAACTTAAAATCCTTTTTCTCCCTCCTAGAGATGGCAAAAAATCAAGAATCCTTTTCTCCCACCTGAAGATGGCAGAGAACCAAGACCTAATGCTATAGAATGTTTCCCTGGAGCCACAACAAAGGATTATGGAAGAAGCTTAAAGAAGATAGGGAAGAATCTTGCTTGGAGTAACCTTGTGAATCCTTCAACTCTCCCTCACAACCAACTCTCCCTCTCTTCTCTCCCAAAGCCTCCTTAACTCCCTCTCTATGCTCTCTCCTAAAGCATTTAGTAGTAAAAGTCTCACTGAAATAAGACTATGTGAAAGCTTAAATAGAGAGCCTCTCAAAAAGCTATAAATTTCAATCTATCAACACTGATTGTCCATTACGATCCAAGATCATTCTATATGATTAGTTCAAAGTACTCTTGTTAGTACTGCATGAATTAATCAATCCTGTATGATTAGTTCAAAGAGATGAATGGATCATCCAGGATGATTGAGATCATCGTCTAGTATGATCAGTAAAAAATAGCCTTTTTGAAAACATGAAATGCATTATCCTGTACGATCAGTTCAAGAGTTTGTATTGATCATACAGTGCGATAGACAATGATAAATTATCGTCCCATGTAGAGCTCAGTTCATACAGTAAAAAGTTAAGGGGTCATCCTATATGATTAGTTTAAAAATTATGGCATTTCAACTTGGATGATAGGCAATGATAAATTATCATCCTTTGCATCGATCAAGTCGTATTGTATGATCGTCACCAATCATCATGTACGATCTGATTGAATAATTTAACCATAATTATTCCCCTAATCACATGATCAATTTAGGCCTTATTGTCATATATCATACAATATGATACATATCATACAGTATGATTGGACACAAATTTTAAATTTTAAAATATTACCTAAATTATGATTGGCGGCTATTTTGCTGATTATACCCGATTGTCCTGTATAATATGAATTATACAGTATGATGAGTTTAACCAATCTTAATTATTATAGGGGTGCCCTAATTAGGGTTTTCTAGTTAACTGATCATCCAGTATGATCTACTTTCTCTCTCCTTTGTGCATTTTTGATCTAACGCTTGGGTTTCTCCTGTTGCTACTCGTGGGTTCTACTGTAGATTTTTGTGGTTTTGGTTTATTAATTTTGTTTTTGTGGTTCTATTTTGTTTTATCTCTAACCTAAGGACTTTGGGCCTCTAGTTTTTCTTTTGATTTTCCATCATGGCGGCTAGTTCATCTACAACTAATTCCTTCCCCAGGGGTAATCCACCTTGGGTCTCGGTGGTAGGCAATAAAGGTTTTTTTGGTGCTGCTAGTAATGATATAAACTCTAAATCTTGTGGCTGGTCCATCTACTTTTACTAAGTCATCTGTTAAAGGGTTTTTAGCTTAATTGATTTCTGTCAAAGATATTATGAAACTTTCTTCTCCCTATCAATTTATGTTGGTAGGAAAGTTTTCCTTAAGGAACCCTAATCTCCATTCAATTAGGTCTTTCTTTTGTAACCTTAAACTGTCTGGTGTTTTCTCTATTGGATTATTAGATACACGGCAGGTAGCTATCAAACTATCTAATTATTTTGATTATAGCCAATTTTTTGCAAGAAGATCTTATTGCATTAATAATTCTGAAATGATACTTTTGAAGTGGACTCCTTTGATATTAAAGAAGAGTTTCCTATTGTTCCAATATGGATCTCTTTCCTGAATTTGAGGTTGCATTTTTTAAACCGCATGTCCTTCATACTTTGGGATCCATATTGGGAAGGCCTCTTTAATCTGATCAGGCCACTTCTTTTAAGTGCAGGCCTTCTATTGTCTAGATTCTGGTGGAATTGGACATTATCAAAAAATATCCACATGAGGGGTGGCTTGGATCAGAAACTTCTGGTTATGTGTAAAAGGTTGAATTTGAAAATATACCGGATTATTTTTCCCAATGCAAAGTTCATGGACATTCATTTAATGAATGTTTTGTGGCTCACCCTAATTTAAAAAAAGGGATTAAATAGGGGAAAAAAGTGGCTACTGAGAATGAGGTTCACATCCCTTTAGAAGTGAACAATGACATTATGGTTGTTCAGAATAACATTGTTAAAATACCTTCAGATAATCCTAATATTGATGAGGAAGCTAATGCTGGAAATCATTTTTAAGGGAGTCTCATGTCTTAACTCAAAAGGATGGAGCAGTTGTTCAAGACACTAAAGAGGACCCAAAGGATCTTAGTAGATTGTCTTTGAAGGAACTAGTCCAGAATGAAAGCGGAGAAAATGATCTTCCCAATATTGGTGATGGTGGTGATGTGATACATAACCAATGTACTTTAAATTTTATTAATGGTGAGCAATTAGAGAGTGAAGATGGTGGTGAGGAAGAGCATAGGGAGGAAAGAGATTTCATTCCTAACAAAGATATGTCTATATTAGGAAAATATGAAGGTATGAGTGATGTTTCCATGTTGTCCACTCCTTCAAAACTACGTGCCAATAATATTGAAGATGGTTATACCAAAGTGGGAAAGAACAAATATAAAAATAATAAACTCTCTGAAGGTCAATCTTTAAGAATTAATCGAGCTTCTTTTTTTTCTTTTTCTAATGATTAAAGCTCTCATTTTGAATGTTAGGGGTGTGGGTAACCCGCTTTCTAAGGATAGGGTGAAGAACTTATGCAGAATTTATAATATTACTATTTTGGTGTTGTTTAAACCTTTAATTTCTTCTTCCAAGCTTGAATCATTATGTACTAAACTTGGTTTTGATTGCTCTTTTAGTAACTGCTCGAGTAAAATTTGGATATTTTGGAAACATTGTGTTACTTTAAGTATTATCAATGATTTTCCTCAAATTGTGCACACCAATATTAATCATCTTCAATTCACTTGTTTTGCCTCTTTTGTTTATGCTTCTTGTTCTAGAATTGATTGGAAAACTTTATGGAATCAAATTACTGATTTTTCTTCTAATATTTTCGAACCATGGATGGTTGGTGGTGACTTTAACATTATTACTAATGTTGCTAAGAGAGTTGGGGGGAACCTCCAAATTTTCATTCTATAGAAGACTTTAATGATACATTATTAATTTCTAATTTATATGATATTGGTTTTTCTGGTAATGTATTTACATGGAATCAAGCTACCATGTGGCAACATTTAGATCATATATTTTTCAACAATGTTTGAATTTCTAAGTACCAGAATACCCACATTGAGCATTTGTCTAGAACACTCTCTGATCATTCTCCTCTGCTTTTGAATATTTCTTTGCAAGATATTTCTACTCATTTCCCTTTTAGATTTCAAAATATGTGGCTTTTGCATGATTCATTTCTTAGTAATGTTAAAGCCAATTAAAATGCTTCATTATTTCCCACTAATAATTATGTTGGTATGATTCGTCTTTGGCTTAAGCTTAAGCGGCTCAAGCAAAATTTGAATTGGTGGAATAAATGTGTTTTCAAGAATTTATTTGCTAAAATTAGGGAAGCTGAGAAGCAAGTTGATTTTGCTGATGATAATTACATGAATCATCTTTTTTGTGGAAAACCTTTCTTCTTTGAATGTGGCCAAAGACAATTTAGTGAATCTTTAAGAACAAGAAGAAGTTTATTGGAAATAAAAAGCTGCTTGTATATTCTTAGCTGAGGGGGATAGAAACACTAAATATTTTCATAATATTGCCAGTCATAAGAAAGTTGCTAGTTATATTCACAAGATTTCCACTCCTTAGGGTTCTCATTTTGACTGTCCTGACTTGGTTTTTAAGGAAGGTGTTAAGTATTTTAAGAATGTGTTTAACAAAAAATTTTATTCTTGCTTTAGATTTGGATTTTTATTTTATTCCTTCTCTTGTCTCTGAAGAGGATAACATTATGCTTACCAAAATTCCTTCTGAGGAGGAGATTTGGTTAAAAATTAAAGAGATGAATTCTGATTGAGTTGCAGGTCCGGATGATTTTACTACTAATTTTTTTCAAAAAACTTGGCATATCATTAAAGAGGATTTAGTTAATGTTGTTGATGATTTCTTTAAAGGCAATTCTTATCCTAATTTTTTTACCTTGATTGCAATTATTTTGATTCCCAAATATGAGGTTACTAATTTTTGGAGTGATTTTCGTCCTATCATTCATCGCTCTTTTTTCAAAAAGCTCTTTTCCAAGTTAATTATACCTCGATTAGCTTTAATTCTTCCTAATATTATCTCTCTTGAACAAACTAGTTTTGTGAAAGGTAATTCTATTTATTATAATGTTTTATTAGCTGAAGAGCTTGTACATGATTTGGAGGCTAAAATTGATGGAGGAAATGTGATCTTTAGGATTGATATTACCAAAGCATATGATAATCTTTATTGAGAATTTATTTACATTATGCATAAATTATTTGGTTTCAATAATGACTTTATTAGGATCATTAAGAATAGTATTGAACACTACTTTTTTTTGTTATTATCAATGGTAGGAGTCATGGTTTTTTTAAATGTGCTCATGGGATGAGGCAAGGGGATCCTCTATCCCCTACTTTGTTTATTATAGCTACCAAATTTCTTTCAAGAGGTCTTAATAAACTTTTTAGAAAACTCCCCACTTTACAATATCGTACTATTGGTGGCTTTTCAGTGTCCCATTTAAGTTTTGATGACAATTATATTATTTTTATGAATGGGTCCAGGAAAATGCTTAATATTCTTTTTAAATTTCTTGGTCGATTTCAAATGGCAAGTGGGTTAATTTTTAATCCTATGAAAAGTTGCTTCATTACTGCTAAATCTATATCACATCATAGAATCATCTCTATTCAAGAATAAATTGGTTTTTTTTTGCATAGGCAATTACCCCTTAAATACTTAGGCACCCCTCCTTTTAAGGGTAAAAAATGATCTCATTTATTTGGGGACATTTTGTTTAATATTCATAAAAAGCTTTCTACTTAGGCCTTTAATTTTCTTTCCATAGGGGGTAGACTAGTGTTAATTAAAAGCGTTCTTTTCTCTATTCCTATATATTTATTTCATACTTTATATCTGACTATGAACATTTGCACTAGACTTGAAAGAGTATTTAACAAATTTCTCTAAGGAGCTAAAGAAGGTAAATCTGCTATTTTATGGTCTTCATGGGAAAGATGTTCTGGTGTCAAAATGAAGGTGATTTGGGCTTTAAGAACTTGAGTGACATGGCTCTTGGTTTCTCGTGTAAACTTTAGTTTAATTTAAGGTTTAAAAAGAGCCTTTGGTCTAATTTTATGATTTCTAAATATTGTATTGGTAAGCATCCTCTTAATTGATTTTTCAAAAAAGGGTATTCTTTCAATTGGAGAATTATTTATTCCATTAAATGAGATGCTAAAAATTCCATTCATTAGTGTTTGGGGTGTGGGGACATATTTTTTTGGCAAGACAATTTGCTAGGTTTCTCCTCTATAGAAAATTTGCTCAATACTCATACTAATAGTGTTTGTAAAGTTGCCCATTTTATTTAAGAGGGGACATGGAATGTGATTTATCTTGCTGAAGTGGTGCCCGATTTTGTCATTAATCTCATTCTAAAAGTTCCTTTATAACTTTATCAGAAAGATTGTATTTTATTTAATAAGTCTAATAATGGGAGCTTTGTGTTCGAAGAGGTTTGGAATTTTACTAGGAATTTGCAACCTAAGTCTCAAATTTCTTCTTCCATTTGGCAAATTGCTGAGCATTTTGGTATTATTGTGGCTAATAACCATTCTTTTAAAGACATTATGGTTAAATGGATTAAACCTTGAGTGGGTTGCTACAAACTTAATATTGATGTCTCATTTAAAAATTCAAAAGCTGGTTGTCGTGGTCTTATGAAAGACTTTACCAGCCATATTATTGGAGCCTTTGTTGGCCCCTCAGATGGCAACACTGCTATTATGGCTGAAATGCAGGCTTTAAATTATGAGTTGCAATTATGTATCTCTCTTAGGATTAATAAATTTTGGATTGAAATTGATGTTATGCTTGTGATTCATTATATTACTTATAATTATAATGCTAATCCTTCTTATTACTATACCATTAAAGAGATTAAACAATGGTTGTCACTTATCAATTTTTTTGTTACTCACATTTATAGGGATGGTAATGCAGCTGCTAATTTTTTAGCTTATTTTGGTTGCAACCTGGTGGACTTTGTTGAGTATGTGGGGTCCTCTCTTCCACCCAGACTTTTCGGTTTAGCTAGGATTGATCATATGGGCATACCTTATGTTAGAGCTTCTTAGCTTTTGCTTTTTGGGTCTTGGCCTATTTGTGTTTCTGTGCTATCCTTTCTTATCTCGGTTTTATCCTTTTATTACTACCAACTATTTTAATTTTATGTTAGAGTCATCTCTCACTATTTTACTTAATGTTCCTGTTGCTGACCCCATTTATTGGTTTTCTTTCTTTTTTTTTTTCATGTGGAATTGGGTTGTTATCTCTGCAGGGTGTCCTTAACTTTTCTTATTTTTGTTATCAAGTAAGGCGGCTAGTTCATAATACTATCCATAATCTCTGGTTTCTCTTTTTTAAGTAGAAGTGGCCCAGGATTAGCCTCAATACTGATCAGTTTATTTCTTTTGGTCATAATGTGCACAGTTGGAATGGGAATGATTGGAATGACTAGTATCTACTCAAGGAAATGGCATATCCTGGAATTGCTCATTATATTATAATGTTTTTTGTTCTGGGGCATCCCATTTTCTGGTATATATTATTTCATTCTTGGTTTTTATTGTTGTCGGATCTCTCTTATTTTGGGCTTAACATATGCATGCATCCTATTATGCCTATTTCTTACATTTATTATTGCTTCAATGTTTTTATGTTCCCTTTCTCTAATGACTACAATATGTATAAGTGTTTTTTTCTCTATGGATCCGGTTGGCACCAGAAGACTTCCAACAGAGTTTTTTGGCATCCTTTGGTTTAAATTTTTAATATTTTATAATCTTTTCCATATCTTGTTATGCATGGTTTGTTTTTGCAGCCTATTTTTATTACAGATTCAAGGGGTAGAGGATTCTGTGGGCAAGAGGGGTATTGTTTACAGGAAGATTACGCTGAAAGTCTCTATTACTATCTTCCTATTTTGGGTGCAGGCTTCTGGCTGCCCTAGAATGTTATTAGATTATTTTGTAAATCTTAGTATAAGGAACCATCAGCTCATAGGTTTTCTTTTAACTTTTTTTGTAGCTCAATCAAGCATTAGCAAGCTGAAGGTTCCCTTTAAGAACCTTGTAATCTCTTTTATATAAATGTGTAGGCCCTAAAGTGGGTTTCCCCTAAAAAAGCATTCAGTATGATCTAATTTGTACTATATAATTAGTTCAAAACTTATATTTTTTTCTAACACACTAACTCACTCCCTTGAGTATGTGTGTGTAAGGTTACTTAGCTTTAGGATCCACCAGAATACATAATTGACTCAGGAAAAGTAAAAAGACTAAAAATATGGGTTTTAATCCTAGTCCACCCAATCTTGAGTTAATCGAGATTGCAAGTAAGCTGTGGTCCTAAAATGTTAGTGAGCAGGGCAAAAATAGATATGTTATAAATTTAATCAGCTTAATGAGAATTCCAATAATGTTTGCTATCATCAAAATCACAAGACTTAGGTCTAGATCTGTAACAGTAACATCCAAGAACTAGAATACATGTTCCTACAAAGTTTTGAACATATACATTTAAAGAAACCTAGGAAAATTTCTACCCTGTAAGTCAACTATCCCTTATATGAATGCAATGCATAAAGTATTGTAATAAATGAAAAAAATAGAATATAAAAGCAATTTATTTATTCCTTTATTTTATAATTTATAATAGACTCAAAACTCTGTACTAAAAGAAAGGTGGATAGGCTTCGTCGCAAAAAACTTGGATTTCTAAGCCTATTATATATATAGAGTTTAAATATAATTGATTAAGGTCTTCAAGCTTCAAGTCTTCTTTGGAATTCCAAAATAAAGTATCCTCCAAAAGAAAAGGATATCCTCTTTTGGAGCCCGATTTGTATAGGGATAAATAAGTGCATTAAATTCTTTTCAACTCATGACATTGCACAACTCGATCTATATGCATTCTATATTTATAATTACTCATACATGTATAGATCATCCCTAGGTGTGTTATACTTTGACTCTTGCAGGAACTTAAAAGTAATATAATAACATATAAGAGTATGTAAAATGTAACATAGTTATGTAAGAACCTAATACTTTTAGTGTAGTGCTTTAAGAGTCTAAGTGCACCAACATGAATATAAAATGCTTGACATCCAGATTGTTGAAAATAAATAAACATATACAAGGTATTCCCCAAGCAAAGTAGCTGATAAGAAAATCAAATCAAAGCATTGGCCTAGTATAGGCTAGAGTTAGTTTTCCTACCAAACCATTTAAGTGTGTGTATAAAGGTTGTATGACTTAGATAGTTCCTCAGCTTTGTTAGTTTAAAATTTTCTACAAATAAATTTTTTATTTAAAATCGGATGGTTTAAATTCTAGTTGTAATGATTTAGAGAATTTAGAATTCTTTTAAGGATGTTTGATTGTTGAAATTTATTTAGTTTTAGGTTGTAAAGAACATAAATTTTAATAACTTCTAAGTGCCATAAGCTGTAGCTCAATATGTCCTAGATTAAAAAATATAATGCTACCAACCCTCCAAGATTGGGGTACATTGATAGCATTGAGTCTTCCATTTTGATTAAATTTTTTGGTCCTTAAAGCTTCTCAATCCAATAAACATTTTCCCTCCTGAAAGGAATCAAGCACAAGGGTATAGAAGCTGTAACGTCTACATATTTAATTAATAATTTTTAATTAGATGGGTTCATGGAATATTAATTTATTAAACTTATATTTTTTATGTTAACATTCTTTCAAATTCATTTTGAAAGTTTGTGAGGGGTGTTAAACCCTATAAGACTAGCCTGAGGCTAACCAAGAGGGGCGGTGAATTGGTATTTTAAAATTTTTTAAACAAAAAGAAAAAATCTTTTTGAAATATTTTTGAATATTTTAAACACATAGAATCTAAGCTGAAGCAGATAACCAAAATTCGAGATTTTAATTATAAAACAAATGAAAATAAATGTGGAAAAAATAAGTAGAAAGAATATAACAGATTTATAGTGGTTCAGTCAAATCTGACCTATGTCCACTCCCTGGAACCTCTCATTTCAGGTATTACACTAATCAATTAGTGTCTCTCCTTTTGCCCCCATAAAAAGGCAGAGAAGCCCTTACAAAATCTTTCCATCAACTTGGAGAGGAAGAGAACCTTTAATCCTTTTTCACCCTCCTAGTGAAGGCAGAGAACCCGGAATCCTTTTACTCCCCCTTGGAGTAGGCAGAGAACCTAACAATCCTTTTACACCCTCCTAGAGTAGGTAGAGAACCTAGATTTGATGCTGATGATCATCTCCCTAGAGACACCAAGGAATTAAGGATGAAGAAGGAAGAAGATAATCAAATCTTTGCTCGGAGCAACCTTTGTGAAAGGATTGTCATCCCTCACAAACTCCTCCTCATAACTCTCTCTCCTAAAACTCTCTCTATCCTCTAAGCTCTCCTAGGTTAAACAAAATAGCAAAAGATTTTCTTAGCAATAATTAGGAGAGCTTAAATAAGAGGCTTTAAAAACAGCCTTAATTTACAATTTAGTGCAAAGATCATTCAGGATAATTCAAATATCATCATGTATGATTAGTATAAAATATCCCTTTCACCCAGTATGATTAGCATTGCCCTGTAAGATCAGTTTAAATATTTGAATGAATCGTCCAGTCTGATATTTCTATCATCCTGTATAATTAGTTCACCTGTGGATATTGATCATTCAATATGATGGATGGCGATTAATTATCATCCCATACAGAGCTTTGATCGTCTAGGATGATGTAGAGGTATTGTCTAGGATGATTAGTTGAAAAGTTAAAGCTTCCATCCTGTATGATAGGTAGCGATTAATTATTATATCATGCAGAGCTTTGATCGTCCAGGACGATGGTTTCCAATCATCCTGTACGATATGATCGATCAATTTAACACTAATTACTCCCCTAATCAAGGGATTATTTTAGGCACAATTTTCATAGATCGTCGAGGATGATATGGATCGTCCTGTATGATTATAATAAATTTTGAATTATAAAATTTTGCCTAAATTATGATTGACTGCTATTTATTTTGAGTTATACTAATCACCCTGTATGATACAAATCATCTAGGATGATTAGTTAATTTAACTTAATAGTTAGGGATGCCCTAATTAGGGTTTCTACTTTTAACCGATCATCCAGGATGATTTAGAATTATCTTGTATGATATGATCAAAAAACTAGAAAACTCTCAAACATACAACATTTTTCTCTCTGAGTGTGTGTGTGCAAGGTTACTTAGCTTTAGATTCATCATAGTACGTTTCACTCAAGAAAATATAAAAGATGCATTGGAATAGAAATTACAGACTAACTCAATCCTAGTCTACCTGATCTTGAGCTGATTTATGTTCCAAGTGAACCTGTGGACCTGACAGGTTAGTAAGAGAGGCAAATAAAAGTAGATATCACATAATAGCAGAAATAAAGAAACAGTAATATTTGTTATCATCAAAATCATATTACTTGAGCTCAGATTTACAACAATCTCCCCTTTTTTTATGATGACAAACATTGCTGTAAGAAATTTCAAAGCCAGGAAAATTTGTTTTTGTTTTTTTATTTTTTTTATGTTTAATGAGACATAGAAAAAGAATAGAAATATAACAAACCAAGTTTCACTCAAACACAAGCACACATACAACATACTCCTCCCCCTTTTGACATCACAAAAAGGAGGAAGAAGGAAAAACATGAACACATAAGAGAAAGCATGCTAAATAGAATAAAAGATAGAAAAGAGCACATGTACAAACACAGAAACAAAATAATGACAGACTAGAAAGAAGAACTCTTATCAGGTGGAGGTGGTGGTGGCTGAAAGTAATTAGAAAGAAAGGCAAATAGCTCCCCAAACCAGGCCATATCCTGGTCATACTGCTGCTGCTACTGGGTGGCATAGGAGTCAAACCTTGCTTCCCATTGGTTGAACCTCTGAACCAGTGCATCATACTAAGTCTATTGGGGTATTGGTTCAGGTGCTGGCATTGGTGCTAGACTTCCCTCCTGTTCTTCTAGCTCATAGTCACGATAGCGACCTTAGTGACGAGTGGCACTTTAAAGAATATGGAGAGAGCTATTGGATTAGAACATGAGAAAGTGATCTGGTGGCATAGGGTATTGAAAGTTGTAATTAGATTCTAAGACAAAGGCAATGATGTGTCCTAATGCTAGATTGGTCTATCTCTTATAGGCAGGGATCTCTAATGATAGTTAGATTTTCAATTTAATGAATGAGAAGGTCAGCATCATTTAAATCAATATGGGCCATAATACAGTAGGTTGTAAGGGAAAGAGCAGGAGTGATGTTTATCCTATCACCAGCTTTGGGAATTATGGAGTTCCTAAGAATGTGCTGGATGATACGTGCATCCGAAACTAAGGTGTATACATGGGTTATGTGGTAGTTCATATTAGATTCCTTAAGGATAGTATTCTCTTATGACCAGTTATACTCAATGTAATATGTGAGATGGTGGACTTTCTCGCCAGTTGTGCAGAGGTGGAGGAATTCATGAAAATCTTGATACGTGATTTCGACATGCCTTTTAATTATGTAAGACTGGAGGGTAGTGCCTCACTATTAATGACAAGGCTGGAAAAAAATTTAAAAAGGAGTTCTGCATTATAAGGATAGGTGAGTGTAAGGATGAAAATAAGGGTGGTGTGCGTAAATATGCTTAGTACCTAAAAGGTCAAGACTTCCTGGTTGACAATTTTGGAATCTGTAACCCTTGTAGCTCTGTACCTATGATAAGCTTCCTCATCAGTAGCTTCAGTGAAATGAGGGTCAAGATTTCTATGAGAGGAACTCCCAACTAGTGCTTGAGATCATTTACCCCCAGCCATTTAGAGAAGGAAGGGCTCAAGAGACTTAGTTGATGATTGAGAAGGATGGGATGGTGTGGAGATTTCAAGGAGTTTGGATGGTTTAAATAGAATTGGGCAGATCATCTAGGACGATTGTGATATCATCCAGGATGATCAGGTGCAATAATGTCGTCCAGACGATCTGTTAAAAAAGTTGGTATTATCATCCAAGATGATCAGATATCATCCAGGATGATCAGATATCATCCATGATGATTAGACACAAGATGATGTTCCCGAGGAGTCAGCTGGATGATTATTTACTCGATATATCATCCAGGAAGAATAGGTGGATCATCCAGGATGGTGAGCAATAATGGATAGGCCTTACAGCATTCAAATTATCCGAAAACTTTTGCCTCATGAATCATCCAAGATGAACAAGTTTATCATCAAGGATGATGAGCAATAATGGATTCAGATCAGCCATTGGATATATATTTAATAGTGATTTAATTTGATCAGATCATCCAAGATGATAAGGATCATCTAGGATAATGTGAACAAAAACTGGAAGAATTGGATGATGGAGGGGGATGATCAGAGAGGATCCAAAATACCAAAAATCCCAGAACACAATAACAAAGCAAAATAAAAGATATGATAACCAATAATCATCAAAACAAAAAACAAAGTTTTTTTTTATCGATCAGCTCCAGTAAACGATAATTCTTATCCCAAATTTAAATTTAAAACTAAAAAAAAAAAAAAGAATCAACAATGCTGATATCTAAAAAAAGTTGGAAATTTGATTTTTGTAAACCCTACCTCAAACACCTTATTGGTTCAAATTGCTTTTAAATAAAAGTCTAATTCAGAAGAAAAGAAATTTGATAAGAAAAAGTGATTCTTTCAAGCTTTATTCCAGAAAAATATCTAATAAAATAGTATTGCAAAGTAAAGAACTAGAAATTATAATTTTCAATCTCAAGTGTTTAAATATATTAAGTGGCACATAGATTCTTTTAAGATTTTTAAAGATTTTAAAGAGAAGGAAGCTTATTTCTTTGTGGGCACATTTTGTGCCTCTTTTTCGATTCATTTGGTGCACTTTGCATGTCTTTTGATTTTTGATATACTTTATGTGTCTTGCAATTAATTGGCAAACATTGCACATTTTTTTTAGTGTTGGGCTCATTTTGTGCCTCTTTTTAATTGATTGATGCACTTTGCACATCTTTTTCGAACTTTCTTTCTTTCAAAACCTCTAAAAGACTCTCCATTGTGAGAATTTTTTTAGATATAAGAGAAGAAAAACTCACTCTCTTAGATAAGGAAAAGTAAACCATAAAATAGAATCATTCTCATATGATAAATACAACCACTTGATTAAGAAAACACAAAAGTGATTCAATGATTTGGAACACTACTCATATGAGATAGATTACTATAGGAAGATAAAATTGATCTCTATTTCAAAGTCTAACTTTTTAATTTTTAAAATGATTTTGATTCAAAAAGAAAATACACCATTAAAGGAGTTATAGAAAGAGAAATAATGATTAATGTTTCTTCCTTTAACTATTATAGAGGAGTCAATCACTACTAATAAGCTTCTAAAAAATAAGACAAAAATCTTATTTAAAAAGTAAGTTAATCAGCAGAAGTGAGCAGTGATATGATTTTAAAATTGAAAATAACAACAAGAAATTAAAAACATAAAGCAAAAAAATTCAAAAAGGAGATCAACAAACAAATAAAGCCTACCAAGAAAGACACACACAATAAAACATATAGAAAGGAATGAACAAATAAATAAAAATAAGAAAAATAAAAATATAGATAGAAAGTATCATTTTCAAGCATGAATGTATATCACACCTAGTCTGGTTCTTAAGGTGCTAAAGGTTTCAAAGGCCTGTGGTTTTGTGAAGATATCTATAAGTTAGTTTTCAGTGGCTATATGGTGTAGCTCTATGTCTCCTTTGGTAACATGATCTCTAATGAACTAGTGCCTGATGTCTATGTGTTTGGTCTTGGAGTGTTGGATTGGGTTCTTAGAAATGTAGATGGCACTAGTGTTATCACATAGGATTAGAATTGTGTCTACAGGAAGTCTTAAATCCAAAATTTATTGCTTTAGCCAAAGGACCTGGGCCACACAACTTCCTAAGGCTATATAATCAGCTTCAGCAGTGGATAGGGAAACTGTGTTCTATTTTCTACTGGACTAGGAGACTAAGGATTGTCCTATGAATTGACATGTTTCTGAGGTACTCTTTCTATCCACCCAACATCCTATAAAGTCTGAATCAGAATATTCTATAATCTCAAAGGAAGTGCCATGCCTAGGGTACCTGATTCTTAAGTTTTGGGTTCCTAAGAGATATCTAAGGATTCACTTAACTACAATCAGGTGGGATTCTTTAGGATTAGCTTGAAATCTAATACAGAGACAAATACGAAACATTATATTAGGTCAGATAGTAGTTAAGTAAAGTAGTGATCCAATTATTTCTCTATATTTCTTTTGATCAATTGATTTCCATTTGAGTCTTTATCTAGTTGAACACTGGAGCTTATGGGAGTGTTTATTGGCTTGGCTTTATCCATTTCATATTTCTTCAGGATGTCTTTGACATATTTTGATTGATTAAGAAAAGTTCCATTATCCATTTGCCTTATACTAAATCCCAAAAAGTAGGATAATTCTCCCATCATACTCATCTCAAATTCCTTGCTCATTAATTTAGAAAAATCATCACATAAATTTTTATCAAAAGATCTAAAAAGTATATCATCAACATAGATCTAGACAATGAGTAATTCATCTCCTACTCTCCTCAGAAGAAGGGTGGTGTCTATGCTCCCCTTAACAAACTCTCTTTCTAGTAGGAATATGCTAAGCCTTTCATACCATACCTTGGGTACCTATTTTAATCCATACAAAGCCTTTTTTAATTTGAAAACATGATTTGGAAATTAGAAATTCTCAAAGCCCGGGGGTTGCTCTACAAACACATCTTCTTTTATTATCCTATTTAAAAGACACTCTTGTTGTAAATCTGGTTTTGATGATGACAAACATGTTTCCAGTATATTTTGCTTGGCTAATCTGTTTCAGGCACAAAAGACCGCGAGCCACTCAAGCCAACTCAAGATCGGGTCCAAGTGTGTCAAATGTATGATTTTTCTTTTTATTGAGTCAATTGTAATGTAACTGATCCCCTAGCTAAGTAATCTTGCACACACACACTCAGGGGGAGAGATTGAGTGAGTTAGAGTTTCTGTTGCAATTTTGTTCAGATCGTCCTGGATGATATCCACATCGTCCTGGGCGATCCAGTTAAAACAGAAACCCTAATTAGGGCGACTAAGTTAAGAGGGTCTGATTGAGCCGATCGTCCTGGACGATCTATGGATCGTACGGGACGATATTCCCAAATCAGAAATTCTCAGCCGCCAGATTAAGTTAGGCAAGTTTTATTTTAAGTATTTTGGTCTGATCATCCCGGACGATACGTGTATCGTCCTGGACGATTCACTACAATCATGCCTAACTTAGTCTGGTAATTAAGGAAAGTAATTAATGTTTAATTGATATGATCACATCGTCCTGGACGATCGCAGGATCGTCCTAGACGATCGTGATCGTCTTGTGCATTTCAGCTGTACGTCCAGAACTATGTACAGGACGATTTGGGGGCCTTTTTGAACTAATCGTACCGGACGATTACCCTATCGTCCGGGACGATCAAGTCATTTTTTGGTCGTCCAGCACAGATTTCTCTGGACGACCCGAACTGTCTTCTGGACGATTTCCTTCAATTTGAACTAAGCGTCCCGGACAATCGCAGGATCGTACGGGACGATATGAACAACTTTTTCTACTGATCGTCCAGAAGAGCCAGATCGTCCAGGCTGAAACAGCTGAATTTGAACTGATCGTACAGGATGATCTACCGATTGTCCTGGACGATCTTGGCCGACCAGTTGAGAATTAGGGCAAATTTTAAGCCCTCCTATAAAAGAACTTTTTCTAAAACTAAGAAAAATCTTTTGCTACCTTCCTTCCCTGAGAAACCCTAGAGAGAAGAGAGAGTTGGGAGAGAGAGAAGAGATCTTGTGAGGGGGAGTTAGTGAGGGATTCACTAAGGTTGCTCCAAGCACGGATCAGAGTCGTCTTCTCCGCTCGTCGTCTGTCGTCTAGTCGGTGTTCTTCGTGGGAGGATCGTTCGCAAGAAGATCCGGGGTTCTCTGCCCGCTTCAGGTGGAAGAAAAAGGAGTTCGAAAGTTCTCTGCCTGCTTCAGGAGGAAGCAAAAGGAGGTCAGGTTCTCTGCCTCACCGTGTGGTGAAAAGGAGGTGTTTTGTACAGGCTTCTCCGCCTTGCTGTGGGAGCAAAAGGAGAGTCACTTTCGTTTAGTGCAATACCCGGAGGGGAGGCTCCGGGGAGTGGACGTAGGTCAAGTTGACCGAACCACTATAAAATCTGGTTTGCTTTTCTGATTCAGTTTTGCACTTTACTTTTCAATATAAACTGCTTGGGTGAATATCGTTGGTTGATCTTTTCGTTATTGTTTACTTGTTTCCGCTGCTAAGTATCGAAAAGATTTTTGTAGTTATCGTGAAATTTTTAAATAACCAATTCACCCCCCCCCCTCTTGGTTAGCCTCGGGACTAGTTCACTAGGGCTTAACATCCCTTTCGAACTTTCAAGTGGTATCAAAGCGGGATTCAAAATTTCTGTTTAAAAACTTTTGAATTTGATCCAATGGCTAACTGTAACAATCGTAATACTGCTGAAGGTTATTCTATTACTAGACCACCGTTGTTTGACAATATTCCTTTTGATTTTTGGAAAACACGCATGTCTACTTTTCTGCAATCTATTGATTATCGCATGTGGATGTTAGTTAAGGACGGATACGAACCACCTTTTCGAATGATTAACAATGTGAAAACTGAATTGCCGTTTGCTGATTGGACGTTTGATGATCGTGATTTAGCACAGTTGAATACAAAATGTTTGAACTGTTTTTTTTGTGCTTTGAAATCTGAAGACTATATGCGTATTTCTACTTGTACAACGGGAAAGGAAATCTGGGATAGGTTATGTATAACATACGAAGGTACAACTGAAGTCAAACAATCTAGGTTAAAAATCTTGTTACATGATTACGAACTTTTTTGCATGAAACCTAGTGAGACTATTTCAGAAATGTACACAAGGTTCACTCAGATTGTTACCTCTTTGCATGCTTTAGGTAGAGAACTTACCAACTACGAAAGAGTGAACAAGATTCTTAGATGTTTGCCTGCTTCTTATGATGCTAAGATTACTACTATTACTGAATCCAAAGATTTAAATACTTACTCTATTGAAAGCTTACTTGGATCACTCATTGCTTACGAGCAAGGGGTGAACCAAAGGCAACTTGATGCAGGAGAACGCAAGAAAGAGAAGACTGTGGCACTAAAGGCCAAAGATTCAGATGCTAGCACTTCCGGGTCTGATAGCGATGAAGTTGCCTTAATCACAAGGCAATTCAAAAGCTTTTTAAGGAAGAAACATAAGAACTATCAGAAGTGGAACAAGGGTAAGTTCAATAAAAACTTTAAGGGTTTATCTGAATCGGTTTGTTTTGAATGCAGGAAGCCTGGACACATTAAGGCTGATTGTCCAACACTTAAAGCTCACCCAAGCAAGGAGAAGGGTGAGGAGAAACCAAAGTTCAGAAAGGACAAGAAGCGGATTCAGAAGGCGTTCTGGGCAGACTCTGCATCCGACTCTTCTGATACTGAAGCTGAAGAGGAGGAAACAAACTTGTGTCTGATGGCGGATGATCACCCTGGTCAGTTGGACCAGGAAGAGGTATGTGAGCTTACTTACGATCAGTTATTTGAAGTTTCTGAAAAGATTCATACATCGTATAGGAAGCTTAAGAAAACCCATGCTAGTTTGAAACTAGATTATCTGACTTTGCAAAAAGAGCATGAAGTGTTGATTAAGGATCATTCCACCATTGATAGCAATCACATGTCTTTACTAGATGAGTTTGATGAACTAAATAAAAAGCATTCTGATTTAATTGTTGAGCATAACTTGTTAAAAACATCGCATGGTGAATTAGAACTTGCTTTTAAGAAAGTGAATGATTTGGCATCTGAGTTAGAAAGTATTGAAAGTGCAAAAACGTTTGAAATTGGAAGTTTAAACAAACACATTGAGTTTTTGAAAGTGAAAATCAGTGCTTTTGAAAATAACAAAACACCGCCTACTTTTGAACAATTTTATGCACCGCCACCTTTTAAAAATTCTGTTGCAAGTTCATCAAAGAATGTTTCATACACTACTAGGAAGAGGCACTATCACTCACGACGTTTAGTTAATCCTTTTCCTGGTGTTAGATGTTTTTCATGTGGCATGTTAGGACACATATCACACACTTGTACTGTTCACCGTAGTACACATTGGGTGTGGAGACCCAAACTGCCTGTTGCACAGCACAGCACGCATGCATCGCATTCTTCTTTTCATAAGAAGGAACCCAAACCTGTTTGGGTTCCTAAGACTGACATTTGATGATTTTGTAGGTGTGCTTTCACACAAGACCTCGAGAGAGCATGTGGTACCTGGACAGCGGATATTCTAGACATATGACTGGAGATGCAAATCAGTTCATTTCGCTGGAGGCCAGAGCTGGAGGTAAGGTTACACTTGGAGATAACACCACCAGGAAGGTGGTAGGCACAGGTATGATTGGTGATTCAAAGAATTTTGTGATTGATAATGTTTTGCTTGTAGATGGACTGAAACACAACTTGCTGAGCATTAGTCAACTCTGCGACAAGGGATACAGCATCAAATTCCTGCCCACTGGCTGCATTTTAAGCTTAAATAATGAAGTTGTTTTGCAGGGGCAAAGGATCAACAACGTCTACAAGCTGGATGTAAGTAGCATTAAATCTGATAATTCAATTTGCTTAAAAACTGCTGCTGATGAGTCTTGGTTATGGCATAGGAGATTGTGTCATGCCAGTATAAAAACCCTTAGGAGAGTCACCCGAAAGGACTTAGTTAGAGGTGTGCCCAAGCTTAAGTTCACTAAGGATCACCTGTGTGATGCCTGTTAGTTGGGGAAGCAAGTCCAGTCCTCTTTTCACTCAGTTAAGGACATTAGCACCTCTAGACCTTTAGAAGTTCTTCATATGGACCTCTTTGGACCCATTAGCACTGCCAGCTTAGGGGGGAGAGTCTATGGTTTTGTTATTGTTGATAATTATTCAAGGTTCACTTGGGTTTAAGTTTTTGTCACACAAATCTGAGTCATTTGATGAGTTTAGATCTTTCTCTACTTGGATTCAGAAGAAGTTAGGATGTGAGATTATTACCATCCATAGTGATCACGGAGGGGAGTTTGAAAATGAAAGATTTGGAAGTTTTTGTGAGGATCATGAGATTAGTCACAATTTTTCAGCTCCTAGGACCCCTCAGCAGAACGGGGTAGCTGAAAGGAAGAACAGGACCTTAGTGGAAGCCGCTAGAGCCATGCTTGCCGAGTATTCACTTCCAAAATACTTTTGGGCTGAAGCGGTGAACACTGCCTGTTATGTGCTGAATAGGGTGAATGTGAGAGTCAAACTGAACAAGACACCTTATGAGATCATTAAGGGTAGAACACCAAATCTGTCCCACCTCCATATCTTTGGCTGTAAGGTTTTCATTCTGAACAACGGGAAGTCACCCTTAGGAAAATTTGACCCCAAATCTGATGAAGGAGTGTTCTTAGGATATTCAAGTGTGGGGAAATCCTTTAGGGTGTTCAATAGGAGGACTTTGGTGGTGGAAGAAACAACCCATGTAGTGTTTGATGAATCTGATCCAAAGGAGTATAGATCTGAAGTAGAAGATGAAGAGATTGTTGAGGTTACCCAAGGAGTTGGAAATACAAATTTGGAGGAAAGGGTAGAACCTCAAACCACACTGCCTAGAGATTGGAGATATTCTTCGAGTCATCCTAAAGAACTGATCTTAGGAGACCCTTCTGAAGGTGTTAGGACTAGGCATGGACTTAGGAAGGAAGTAAACCATTCTGCCTTTATCTCAATGACTGAACCCACCAACATCAATCAAGCCTTGTCGGATGAGTTTTGGATTTTAGCTATGCAGGAAGAATTGAATCAATTTGTAAGGAATGATGTTTGGGAGTTAGTAGAAAGACCTAGAAATGAAAGTATTGTGGGAACCAAGTGGGTCTTTAAGAATAAGATGAATGATTCTGGTGTGGTGGTGAGAAATAAGGCAAGATTGGTGGCTAAGGGGTATAATCAGATTGAAGGGATAGATTTTGAGGAAACTTTTGCCCCTGTAGCTAGATTGGAAGCCATTAAAGTGCTACTAGCCTTTGCCTGTTACAAGGGATTTAAGCTGTTTCAAATGGATGTCAAGAGTGCCTTTTTAAATGGGGTAATTAAAGAAGATGTTTTTGTAGAACAACCCCCAGGTTTTGAGAGTTCCCAATATCCAAGTCATGTCTATAAATTAAAAAAGGCCTTATATGGATTGAAACAGGCACCCAGAGCTTGG
This sequence comes from Dendrobium chrysotoxum, assembly GCA_019925795.1. Lineage (NCBI taxonomy): Eukaryota > Viridiplantae > Streptophyta > Magnoliopsida > Asparagales > Orchidaceae > Dendrobium > Dendrobium chrysotoxum. Next base: position 14,600,921 of record CM034307.1, read on the forward strand.
TATGAGAGGCTTAGCACATTCCTGTTAGAAAGAGAGTTTGTTAAGGGGAGCGTAGACACCACCCTTTTTCTGAGGAGAATAGGAGATGACTTACTCATTGTCCAGATTTATGTTGATGATATAATTTTTGGATCTTCTGATAAATATTTATGTGATGAGTTTTCCAAAATAATGAGTAAGGAGTTTGAGATGAGTATGATGGGAGAATTATCCTACTTTTTGGGGTTTAGCATAAGGCAAACGGATGATGGAACCTTTCTCAATCAATCAAAATACACTAAGGACATTTTGAAGAAATATGAAATGGACAAAGCCAAGCCAATCAGTACTCCCATGCCCTCCTCAGTTCAGTTAGATAAGGATTCAAATGGAAAATCTGTTGATCAGAAGAAGTATAGAGGGATAATAGGTTCACTGCTTTACCTGACTGCTAGCCGACCTGATATCATGTTTAGTGTCTGTCTTTGTGCTAGGTTTCAGGCTGATCCTAAAGAGTCCCACCTGACTGCTATTAAGAGAATTCTTAGATATCTTTTAGGAACCCCAAACCTAGGAATTTGGTACCCTAGGCACAGCACCTCTTTTGAGATCATTGGATATTCTGACTCTGACTTTGCGGGGTGTAGGGTGGATAGGAAGAGTACCTCTGGGACTTGTCAATTCATAGGACAGTCGTTAGTCTCTTAGTCCAGTAGAAAACAGAACTCAGTTGCACTTTCCACTGCTGAAGCTGAGTACATTGCCTTAGGAAGTTGTGTGGCCCAAGTTCTTTGGTTGAAACAACAAGTCTTGGATTTAGGAGTACCCGTTGGCACAATTTCTGTTCTGTGTGATAATACCAGTGCCATCTGTATCTCTAAGAATCCAATCCAACATTCTAGGACCAAACACATTGACATTAGGCATCACTTCATTAGGGACCATGTTACAAAAGGGGACATTGAGCTACATCATGTAGCAACTGAAAATCAGCTGGCTGACATATTCACTAAACCACTGGCCTTTGACTCATTCAGCATTTTGAGAACCAGATTAGGAGTGATTGATATAAATGCTTGATTCTGATGACTGCTGATTTATGATTGTTATGATTGGTATTCTGATTTCTGTTAGTTAGTTTTTTGTATTCTATTTTCTGATTTCTGTTAGTTAGTTTTTGTATTCTGATTTCTGTTAGTTAGTTTTGGTTCTATTATTTGCTTTCAGTTGATTTTATTTCTTTTATTGATTTCTATGTTACCTTTTTTTGTTAGTTTGATTTGAGTATTTACTTTGCTATGATTTTCTATCTGTTTTTGTTTATTTACGGGTTCATATCTTGCACTTACTGTTTTATGCTTTTCAAGATCTGATCACCGCTCACTACTTCTGGTGACCTGAATTTTTGACTGGGAGTTTTTACCTTATTTTGGTTTGGAAGCTGATAAGCAGTGATTGACTTCGCTGAATCTGTTAAAGGGAAGAAACATTGATAATTGTTTCTCTTCCTCTAACTCCTTTACTGGTGTGTAGTTTCTTTTGAATAAAAATCCTTTTCAAAATTAAAATGTTAGTTTTTGAAATAGAGATTATTTTATCTTCCTACAGTAATCTGCCTCATATCAATAGTATTTTTCAAAGTCTTGAGTCATTAGTTTGATTTTCTAAACCAAGTGATTACATTTATCATATGTTGTATGGATTTTGTTTTGTGAATCGTTCTTCCTTACTGCGGAGAGTCATCTCCTATGTCTGGAAGATAATCTCACAGCTGAGACTCTTTAATGATTATGAAAAGGAGAAAGCTTATAAAAGATGCGCAGTGCGCCAGATAATTTGAAAAAGAGGCATAAAATGAGCCCAAAACTGAAAAGATGCGAAATTGCCAAATTGGATACACAAAGTGTATCAAAAATCAAAAGATGCGCAAAGCGCCAACCAATTTGAAAAAGAGGCACAAAATGAGCCCAAAACAAGCTTTCTTTCCTTTCAGATTGTTAAATGTCTTAGAGGAATCTGTGCGCCACTTAATATTTTCAAAAGCTTGGTTTTTGAAAATCATGATTTCTGATTTTTTACTTTGTAACACTATTATATCAGATATTTTTTCTGGAACGAGGCTTGAAAGGATTTCTTTTTAAATCTAATGTCTTTTATTCTGAATCGAATTTTTATGTTGAAAGAGGTTTGCATCGATAAGGTGCCCGGGGTCGGCGCTACGAACGTTGATTATTTCCAACCTTTTCTGGATTTCAGCGCTGTCAATCGTCCTGTCATTGGTTTTAGAATCTAAAGTCAAGGAAAAATTCTGATTTTCTAAGAGCAGCTTAATCAAAAATTTTAATAAAAAAAAAATTATACTTCTATGTGTTTTTGGCTTAAGTTTTATTCGTCTTTTTGTTATTTTGATTTCATGGTTGTGTTTTGTGTATGTTCTATTTTATGTTTTATTTCAGTGTTCTGTTTTTCCCTCCTCCTTTTTGTGATGTCAAAAGGGGGAGTCAGTTGTAGTCGTGTCGTGTCTGTTTCTGTTTTCTGTTTCATGTTTTCTGTATTGTTTGAGCTGTTAAATGAAAATTAAAAAAAAAAATTGTTTGTTTTGTTTGATCTCCTAGTATACCTTTGTTTTCAGACTACTTTACAAATGTTTGCCATCATCAAAAAGGGGGAGATTGTTGCAAATCTGGTTTTGATGATGACAAACATGTTTCCAGTATGTTTTGCTTGGCTAATCTGTTTCAGGCACAAAAGACCGCGAGCCACTCAAGCCAACTCAAGATCGGGTCCAAGTGTGTCAAATGTATGATTTTTCTTTTTATTGAGTCAATTGTAATGTAACTGATCCCCTAGCTAAGTAATCTTGCACACACACACTCAGGGGGAGAGATTGAGTGAGTTAGAGTTTCTGTTGCAATTTTGTTCAGATCGTCCTGGACGATATCCACATCGTCCTGGACGATCCAGTTAAAACAGAAACCCTAATTAGGGCAACTAAGTTAAGAGGGTCTGATTGAGCCGATCGTCCTGGATGATCTATGGATCGTACGGGACGATATTCCCAAATCAGAAATTCTCAGCCGCCAGATTAAGTTAGGCAAGTTTTATTTTAAGTATTTTGGTCTGATCGTCCCGGACGATACGTGTATCGTCCTGGACGATTCACTACAATCATGCCTAACTTAGTCTGGTAATTAAGGAAAGAAATTAATGTTTAATTGATATGGTCACATCGTCCTAGACGATCGCAGGATCGTCCTGGACGATCGTGATCATCTTGTGCATTTCAGCTGTACGTCCAGAACTATGTACAGGACGATTTGGGGGCCTTTTTGAACTAATCGTACCGGACGATTACCCTATCGTCCGGGACGATCAAGTCATTTTTTGGTCGTCCAGCACAGATTTCTCTGGACGACCCGAACTGTCTTCTGGACGATTTCCTTCAATTTGAACTAAGCGTCCCGGACAATCGCAGGATCGTACGGGACGATATGAACAACTTTTTCTACTGATCGTCCAGAAGAGCCAGATCGTCCAGGCTGAAACAGCTGAATTTGAACTGATCGTACAGGACGATCTACCGATCGTCCTGGACGATCTTGGCCGACCAGTTGAGAATTAGGGCAAATTTTAAGCCCTCCTATAAAAGAACTTTTTCTAAAACTTGAAAGTT